>JARBWK010000008.1:143865962-143894411 GCA_030556195.1 Anolis apletophallus | reverse complement strand
AAGGATCTAAATTCGGCTTCTTCAGCAGCGGTCTTACCATTGCCTCTTTCAAACCCCCTTGCTCAAGGGAGCTGTTGATAATCTTTCCCAGGGGGTCTCGTAACCCCTCCCGGCAGGATCTAACAAGCCAGGAGGGGCACGGATCGAGAGAGCAGGTAGTTGGTCTAGCTGCAGCAAGCAACTTATCGACAGCTGCTGCGTCCAGCAGTTGGAAACGGGTGAAGGTGGGCCCGCCAAGTGGCGGCGGGGTCTCGAGTTCACATACTGTATCAAGAATTTTTCCCTTTCTCTGCTCAGGTATCAATATTTGCATAATCCAGTTTGAGTCACCATCACTGTAAAGCTTTAGGAAGAAGTGAGGTTTATATACAGATGGGCTTGCAAGTAAACTAGATGTGAGTGTGATCGCTGGAGTGAATGAAGGAAGGAAGGGGGGGCACCCGCGAAAAGGGGGGGCCATAGGGAAGGGGCTGGGGGGCCGTGTACGGCCCCAGGGCCGCCAGTTGGACAGCCCTGGTCTAGAGAAGGCAAAAGCCCCACAGACCCTCCAAAGAGGATCCGTTACTCTGGCAAAAAAGAAGCACCCAATCCAAAGTTTTTCCCTTTTCCCCAAATAAATCTCACCAAAATTGAAGAAAGTGTCACCAAGTTGTTTATTTCATTCCAGCTGGTAACAATTGACAGCCACAATTGTTTGCCCAAAGCTGACATAAAGCATACATGAAATACATTTGATAGAAAAACTAAGTTCAAAGTTCAAATTCCCTGCCCCTCTGCCGGCTTACAGCTGATTGGTTGGAGTCACCAGCTGGCTGGGAGGCACTGCCGGGTTGGCCCCGCCTCAGCCAATCAGGAAGAAAGTGCCGCTCCCAGCTCGTCCGAGCAGGGAACAATGAACCAGGAAGGAAAGATGAATGGGTTAATGACTTAAGTGTTTGTCCAAGCACCAACGATAACAAAAATGTCCTCAAGCTGGCTTTCTGTATTGTCCTGAGTGAGTCAAATAAACATCTGGGTCTGACAGGAATGTCCGACCTGGTAATCTTGAATCCGGGATGTAGCCAGTTGATGGTATCTTGCATTGAGTTTCAGCCGAAGGGGAATGCAAAGAAAATGCGAGGCAGATTGTGCCATTCCAGCTTTCCAAAGGCCAAAATGTCACCTTTGTAGATAATGGTAGAATCACCATGGGGCAAAGCTAATCAGATGGCCAGGCTCCGAAATCTGATGATGTATGTCTGCAGGGACATATCTATGCAAGTGACCCAACTTCGAAGCTTGAAAGGACACGTCCACTGCTATTGTTCATGCAAAATGTCCCTTGATTAAGTCCAGTGTCAGGGGATTAACTTAGCCCAGGAAAAAGGAGAATTCCAAGGGGTTGTGATGGGCCGGGGTCGCGAAGAGGTGACATTTCATATTTTATATTACATATGTCAGATCTGGGAAATCTGAGCTTGGAAGAAGTTCAGGTTTCCAGCCTGCCATGAGGTGGTGCTGACCTTTGTCCCAGTTCTCCGGGGAGTGAAGTGTTCTTTGCTCTAGTTACTGAAGGACTATGCTGAGTCAGTCTGGGAGTGATGTAACTTCCAGGTGTCTCCAGGGGAAGTGAGGCAACCTCTTCTGGACTCGGACATTGGACTATTAGTGCTGACTCAGAGACTAATGAGGTCACATCCCTTTGGACTGTGGGATTTGCTGATTCACCCGGATATGGTGCAACCCTGCCTGGACATTGCATAGGCAAGGGGAGGGGGTTCGGGTATATAAGGTGTGTTTGGGTGGCGGGACGGTGCTTTAGCTTTACAAGTGTTGTACCTGCAATAAAATCGTGTTGGACCATGCTTCTATCTACGCGTGATCCTTACCGAAATTGGAGCGTCATTACAGAAGCTAAAGCCCCATTCAACTTTCCCAGCAATGGAGAGGTTGGCTTGGAAGGAAGAGTGGAATACCATTGACCAAGTGGGGTTCCCGGACGGGTCCAGAGAAGTGACGGCGTATGGTGCGTCAGCTCAGGTGGACGAGCTCAGAGAAGCGGAGAGATTGTGGGACGCTCAGGTGAGCTCTTTGAGAGGTGAATCCAGAGGAAGGGGGCAGCGAGGCCCCATTCAGATGGATGACCGGAGGAACCAGAGAAGCTGCGCTGAAAGAAGGGCCAGCTCAGGTGGATCCAGTAGAGGGCAGGACCAGAGAAGCTGTGGGGAAGAGTGCCCCAGCTCAGGTGGACCTGGAGGAGTGTGGTAGTGAGACCACGGAACCTGAATCGCTATCGGAATTGGCGGTGATGAGGTGTAGAATGGAGGCAATGGAGCATACCATGAGAAGGATGTCTCGGGCTATGTCCAGGAGAGAGCCAGTGGATTCGGCGTGAGTGCACCGGGAGGAGGAGACTTCACTTTTTATTCTTGGATGGATGGCGGACCGTCAGCAGCTGAACGTCCTAGATCTCCCATGGGAGTGTGGACGGATGGTGGTCATCCTGCTTCAGAAGTAACCGGTCCCGGTGAGTCGCCCCTGCAGTCGGCAGGAATGGGAAGGGAGTCCCAAGGCTTGAGGTTCCTCAGGGGAGGAGAGTACAATCCCAGGAGTTTGGAGGACGGCTGAAGAAAGAACCTTTGTGGGTTTAGATTGAAGGTTAAGCTTGCAAGGTGGACTTCTTTATTGCTGCAGTGAAGGACCATATGGAAGATTAAGGTCATCTCTACCCCAGTGATGGTAGCAGAGTTCGAGCCATTGGAGGAGTGTTTTAAAGGAAGGGCCGCTGAATGGTATGTGCAGTGCCATGATCACTTAGAGATTCATGTTTAACATCGGTCCGGGCCTTCTTGCAAGCCATTCGATATCGCTTCGTGATCCTTTGGAGAGGATAAAGGCTAAGGAAAGCGCTGCGCTGTTTATCCCAGGGATCCGTTCGGTTACAGAATATGCAGAGGAATTTATGGGATTGGCTGGCAAGGTTGCTGAGTGGTCCCAGGCTACATTGCTTGAATTATTTAAAGATGGCCTGCGGAAGGAAATCCTGGAGTGGTGCCTGCATCGAGGTGATCCGGGTGATGTAGATGGTTGGATCCATTAGCTGGCAGCGTGGGGATCTTGGCCCAGGTGCAGCGACGACGGTTCCAGTCGACAAGGTCCAGAGGTTCGGGACGCAGTTTTGCTGAAGGACGATTCCGGGGGAGGAGAGCCCAGACGTGGTGGCGGTGATGGCAGAACCAGTGCTATGAAGAAACCCCGTAATGGGACGTGGCCTTTGTTTCATCTGTTCTCAGCCGGGTCATTTTTGTCCCAGAAGCAAGTGCCGGATCCGATCCGTTCTGATCCGGTTAAAGTGGCATCCTCTAGGGCGGCTTTTGTGGACAATACAGATTCAAAAAGTGTTGGGGTGAGTCCCCCAAGTGTACAATGCACCCTGGGTTTATTTAAGGGGAAGGAGATCGTTGAGAAAAAAAGCATTGGTTGATTGTGGGTGTTCGAAAACATCATGTCCCGGTTAGTAGGGGATCTGGGAAACGAAACCCCTGGCAACATCTGTAACTTTTACTCAGTTAGACGGGTCATCTATTAAGGGTGGACCGTTTTCTTTGGGTACTAAGGATTTAAAGGTCGGGTGGGACCTTGGGAAGGGGTATAGATTTTGTAGTGGCTCCCATTAAGGGTCATGAAGTGGTATTAGGACTGCCTTGGTTAGAGCAAGTAAACCCCAAAATTGATTGGAAGACTGGGAAGGTGCAATGTGATCCTAGTGTGGGGAAAGGAGTCCTGGGCGAGGTACAGGGGGTACCTGTAGAATATTGGGATTATGCAGATGTGTTTAACCCTATATTGGCCCAAAGTCTTCCCCCTTTCAATGTACAATGTAGTATAGAAGTTAAGGAGGGGCTATCATGCCAAAGCCGAAAAATATATGCTATGACGGTGCAGGAGAAGGTGGCTTTGAGGGAACAGATTGATGGGTATTTGGAGAAGGGGTTTATCCAGAGATCTGAATCCCTATTGGAGCCAGTCTTGTTTCGTGAGGAAAAGGATGGGAGGTTACAATTGTGTATTGATTATCGGGGTTGAATGCTATTAGCACTACGAATTGTTATCCTTTGCCCTTGATTAAGGACTTGTTGGGCCAGCTAGGGGCGGTAGATTTTTTACTAAGTTGGACCTGATTGTGGCGTTTCATATGGTGCGGTGAAAAAAGTGATCAATGGAAGACTGCTTTCTCTTTGCCCCTCGGGCTATTCAATGGACCGTGATGCCATTCGGTTTAGCGGACCCCGGTATTTTCATGCAGCTTATAAATGAGGTGCTACACCCTTTTGTATAAGGGTTTTTTTGTATATTTGGATGATATCGTGATTGTGACGCGTACTAGAGAGGAGCATGTTCAGTTGGTTCGAGAGGTGTTGGAGAGGTTGAGGCTAGTTTGTGTGTGAAGTTGAGTCAGTGTGAGTTTGGGAAAAGTCAGATTGATTTTCTGGGCTACAGGATTAGTGAGAGTGGAGTGGCTATGGATCCGGCTAAAGTGGAGGATGTGTTGAATTGGGAGGCTCCACAAACCCGTAGGCAGTTACAGGCTTTCCTGGGCCTGGCTAACTTTTTATCGTACTTTTATACCTGGCTTTTCAGTTATAACTCTCCCGCTCACTGAGTTCTTGAAGACTAAGGGGAAGGGGGAGTCGAAGAGGACCAAGTCCCCGGGTGCTAAGTTAGGTTGGACTAAGGAATGTCAAGAGGCGTTTGAGAGATTGAAAAGAGCTTTCACCCGTGGTCCTCTGCCAGTATTTGAAGAACCCTCAGAAGCTATCTCCCAAATTAGTGAGATGGGCTCAGTTTTTTTTGCCCGGTTTAATTTCTCGTTGCAACATATAAAGGGAAAAGAGAATGTAGTGGCAGACGCGTTGTCCCGGTATCCCGATGTGGGAGAGAATTGTTTGGAGAAATCAGAGGAGGTGTTTACCAAGGAGCATTGGGGTTTGGCGGTGCAGACGAGGTCTCAGAGGGGAGAGAGGTGAAGGAAGGAAGAAGGAGTGGTAGATGAGTGGTGTTTGGAGTTACAAAAGGGTTATGAAGATGATGTGTGGTTGCAGGGCCATGAAGGTGAATGTAAGATGTTGAATGGTTTATGGGTTATGGGAAATAAAGTGTATGTTCCTTGAGGGGTGAGGAGGAAGGTTTTACAGCTAAATCACGATCATAAGTCTGCTGGTCATTGGGGAGTCACGAAGACGCTTTTAGCCATAAAGAGGCGGTATTGGTGGCCAGGTATGAGGCGGAGGTGAAGGAGTATGTAGAGCGTTGAAGATTGTGCTAGGAACAAGGAGTCTGCTGCTAAACCGCAAGGGTTGATTCAAGTGGTGGCTTCTCCAGTGCGGCCATGGACGCATGTCAGCACAGATTTCGTGGGGGAGTTGCCCTCTAGTAGGGGGTACAGATATATTTGGACTGTATTGGACTTGTTTTCGAAACAGGCTCATTTTGTCCCTTTGAAAGGGTTGCCATCTGCGGAGAGGCTGGCTGAGTTATATGTGCAGCATGTGTATCGATTTCATGGGTGCCCGGAACAGGTTCTTCGTGATCGTGGGGTTCAGTTTACTGCCCGGTTTTGGGAGAGGTTTCTGGAGGTGTTGGGGGCCCAAAGGCGTCTTACGACTGCTTATCATCCTTGCTGCAATGGGGCCGTGGAGAGAGCGCAGAAATCCCTAGGAGGGTATCTGCGTATATTTAGTAATAAGGAGCAGAGTAACTGGTCGGATTTGTTGCCCTATGCCGAGATGGCATATAACAGCTCAGTGCATTCTTCCACGGGAAAGTCCCCTTTCGAGGTGGTTTACGGCCAGGATGTGGCTCCTTTACCCCAATTGTTGGAGGTTGGAGGGGAAGAGAGGAGTGAGTGGAGAATGAGAGCGCGGTATGATTGGAGGGAAGTGACGGAAGCTTTAAGAAAAGCACAACGAACGTACAAGCTGTTTGGGGATCGGCGAAGACAGGAAGGGGAGGAGTATGTAGAGGGCGATCTGGTATGGTTGTCCACACAGAACTTGAAATTGGGATACCCATCCAAAAAATTAAGCCCGAAATATATTGGACCTTTCAGGGTTGAAAAGGCAGCGAATAAAGTCTCTTATACTCTCCTTTTGCCAAAGAGTCTAGGCAAAGTTCACCCTACATTCCACTGTAGTTTTTTAAAGAGATATGTAGGGCCCCTTCCGCCTGAGGATTGAATGGTGTTTTATTTCTACAGGGGAGGACGGTGGAGAAGGACGTTATGTCAGATCTGGGAAATCTGAGCTTGGAAGAAGTTCAGGTTTCCAGCCTGCCATGAGGTGGTGCTGACCTTTGTCCCAGTTCTCCGGGGAGTGAAGTGACCTTTGCTCTAGTTACTGAAGGACTATGCTGAGTCAGTCTGGGAGTGATGTAACTTCCAGGTGTCTCCAGGGGAAGTGAGGCAACCTGTTCTGGACTCGGACATTGGACATTGGACTATTAGTGCTGACTCAGAGACTAATGAGGTCACATCCCTTTGGACTGTGGGATTTGCTGATTCACCCGGATATGGTGCAACCCTGCCTGGACATTGCATAGGCAAGGGGAGGGGGTTCGGGTATATAAGGTGTGTTTGGGTGGCGGGACGGTGCTTTAGCTTTACAAGTGTTGTACCTGCAATAAAATCGTGTTGGACCGTGCTTCTATCTACGCGTGATCCTTACCGAAATTGGAGCGTCATTACAACATATAGGGACACAGGGAAGGAAATACATTCATATAGGGCAGTGGTTCTCAACCTGTGGGTCCCCAGGTATTTTGGCCTACAACTCCCAGAATTCCGAGCCAGTTTACCAGCTGTTGGGGTTTCTGGGAGTTGGAGGCCAAAACATCTGGGGACCCACAGGTTGAGAACCACTGATATAGGGGAAAGAGGAACCTTATGCCAATCCCTCCCACCAGGCATGTAGCCGGGGGGGGGGGCTAAGGGGGCTTCAGCCCCCCCCCCAAATTCTCAGGGTGGTCCGCGAAAAGGCCTTACTGGTACATTGTTTAAACTGTTATGTTTATTCATATCATGATCTGATCACCATGCTCATTATATCCCACATTCATGGCGTTATTGGGATAACAATACAAAAGGTTTGCTAGGGTAGACCCTCTTCCACCCAGTCTCAGCCCCCCCCCCCCCCCGAATCAAAATCCTGGCTACGGCCCTGCCTCCCACCCACCAGAGTTCATCAGAAAAGTCCATGGGGTTTAAGAAGGAAAAAAAGTTTTCAAAAAGTTCCTGAAAGTCCTTTAAAAGTAGGCAAAGGTCCATAAAAGTTTATAGAAAGTTCATAGAAAGTCCAGAAAGGAGGCCCGGATCACCCATAAGGCCACACTAGGCCACGGCCTAGGGGCGCAGCTGAGTGGGGGCGCCAGATCCGGACCCCCAACAAATTTTTTAAAGTTGATCTTTGGGTGCTTCCGGGGGCGGGGCTTCCCTTCCTCCTCCTCCGCGACGCGCCCGGCTTCCTTGACTCAAGGAAGCCGGGCGCATGGCAGGAGGAAGGAAGGGAAGGCTCGGCCCCGGGGGCCGAGCCTTCCCTTCCTTCCTCCTCCGTGACGCGCCCAGCTTCCTTGACTTAAAAAAGCCGGGCGCGTGGCGAGGAGGAAGAAGAAGGCTCACCCTCGGGGGCGGGGCTTCCCTTCCTCCTCCTCTGCAATGCGCCCGGCTTCCTTGGCTCAGGGAAGCCGGGTGCATGGCGAGGAGGAGGAGGAAGGAAGGGAAGTCTCGCCCCCGGGGCGTGCGGAGGAAGGAGGAGGCGCGCGGAGCCGCGAGGAGGAGGGGGGGTGGGGTAGAGGTTGGTTTGGGTGCGTAATTCCAAAGTGTGGTCTAGGGCACCAAAATTGGTTAATCTGGGCCTGCCATAAAGTGTGGGTTACAGGGGCATTGCCATGTGGGCCATGAAGCCATGGGAAAAGCCTTAGGTTCCCACATGGGGGAGAGATAGGGGATATCAGGAGTTGTAGTTCACCCTTATCCAGAGAGCACTGAACACAGCTGACGTTGAATCTGGACCAAACCTGGCACACAGCCCCAATATTGCCTTATGCATCCTTATGCATTTTCTTATGGAGCATTCATTAAAAAAAACAAAACAGGAAAGACTGGATTTTTTCCTGAGAAATAGAGCTACGGATTGCCAAACTGATACATAGCACCCCAAAACAAATAGTGCCTTTTTCATATAACCCGGACCAAAATAACATACTGGAGGTTTTGGGGGGGGGGGGATGACTCAACCATGCGGGAGTTGTAGTTCACCCTGCATCCAGATATATTACCAAACCTCCCAAAACAAACAATGCCTTTCTCAAGTCACCCAGGCATCTCCGGGTCCCCGAGCTAGTATTTTGATACAAGATAGCTATTGAACTGCCATGACTCAATGCTACAGAATCTTGGGAGCTGGAGTTCAGGGAGGCACCAACCGAGAAAGCCAAAGACCTTGTAACACCCATGAGCCGAAGAATGCTGGGACCTCACCAAACGACAACTCCCAAAGATTCCATAGAAATGAATGAATGATTCCATAGGTGCATTCATTCCACAGTGTAGATGCCCCGGGCGGTTTAGCAAAGAAGAAGCAGAGGGCGCAGTGCTGCAAATGGGGAAACGATGGTGCAAGGCCTGTTTTTAATCATTGCTGGGTCAATTGCAATTGTTCATTGTCCTGCAGAGCAGAGCTCAAAGAAGAGGACTGAAGCAGGGGTGACATTTCCTCCTGCTTCTCTTCCTTTGCTGCCATCTCTCCGGCCAGGCGAGCCATGCGCCGCTTCGTCAAAATGAATGTCACCAACTCCAAAAGCCGCCTTGCCAATAAGGTCGCCTTGGTCACCGCCTCCACCGAAGGGTGAGTCCCGTTTACGATTGTCTTGTAGTTAAAAGCACTCTGCAGCCCCCCAGTTTAAATTTAAAGGAAGCCACACAATTCAATGAGATAAACTCGAGAAGAGACAACGGGATTTAAAGGAGGAACAGAGACTGGAACTGACAAAAGCTACAGATACAGAAGCCAAGGGCAGGGTGGAAGTAAAGAGCGTGGAGAAAGGTTGAAGTAGAGAGAGGATTGGATGAGGACATATATGGGACAGAAGCTGAAAATACGGGACACGAAATTCAGAGTAAAACTATGGGACGTCCCGTATAATACGGGACAAGTGGCAACCCTACTATTCACTCCCCTCAAGGCGATGCTAGCTTTGGCCCACAGGCTCTTAACAGGCTTTGGCCTACGATCAGTGCTTGACTCACACTTTTGTAATCAAAAATATTTAATATTTATGACAGAATTCACCATGATTTAGAGGAGTTGTGGTTCTCCTACATCCAGAAAGCACTGTGAACCCAACCAACAATGGATCTAGACCACACTTGGGATGATGGAATTTGCAGTACATTCACTCAGTTCCAGAAACCATTGCAACAGCCACGAATGATGGACCTGGACCACATTTGGCACACAGACCCCTCTTTACATACTATACGTCCTGCTGCAGTTTGAGGGAGGATGAACCATGGAAAATGGGATACGTAGTACCTTCGCCTGATTCACCTCCCACAGCCCACTGAGACCCCATGAATGGCAGACCTAGACCAAACTTGTCACACAGACTCTCCACGACCAAGAGAATATACTGGAGATGTTTGGGGGAAATTGACCATCATGGAAGTTATAGCTCATCTGCATCCAGAGAAACTATGACCTCCACCGACAATGGACTGTGACAAAATTTGGCCCAGAGAAGCCCCATGACCAACTGAACATACTGCAAGGGTTTGAGGGAATAGACCATGATGTTGGGAGTCGTAGATCTGAGTTGGCTGGGTTATCCAGAAAGCACAGAACCCAGCCAACATGAGATCTGGACCAAACTTGGCACACAGACACAAAAAGGCCAACTGTGCATACAGGCAGGGTTTGGGGGTGAATGACCTTGGCTTTGGAAGTTGTAGTTCACCCTTATCCAGAGAGCATTGAATGCAGCTGGCGTTGGATCTGAACCCAACCAGGCACACAGACCCAACATGGCCAACTTTGAATACTGATGGGGTTTGGGGTGATTGGCCCACAATTTTGGGAAGTGCAGTTCACCCACATCCTTATGCATTTTGTAATGGGAGCGTTCATAAAAAACAACAGGAAAGACTGAATATTTTTACTAAGAAATAGAACTGCAAATTACCAGCACCCCAAAACAAACAGTGCCTTTTAAAAATATTCGGGGGGGAATGATCCACCCGTGCGGCAGTTGTAGTTCACCCTGCATCCAGAGATATTCCCAAACCTTCCAAAACAAACAATGCCTTTCTCAAGTCACCCAGGCGTCGCCGGGTCCCCAAGCTAGCATTTCTATAAAAGGTAGCTAGCTATTGAACTGCCATGGCTCAATGTACACAAACTTGGGAGCTGGAGTTCGGGGAGGCACAAACCGAGAAAGCGAAAGACCTTGTAACTCCCATGAGCCGAAGAACACTCCCCAAACGACAACTCCCCAAGATTCCATAGAAATGAGCCCTGGCGGTTCAAGCAGGGTCAAAGTACATGCATTCCATAATGAAGATGCCCCCGGCAGTTTAGGAAAGGAGGAGGAGAGGGCAGAATGGCGCAAATGGGGGAAATGATGTCGCAAGGCCTGGGTGTTAATCATTCCTGGATCACTTGACTTGCTCATTGTCCTGCAGAGTAGACTCCAAAAGAGAGAACTAAACCAGAGGTGATGTTTTCTCACGCTTTATCTTCCTTTGCTGCCATCTCTCCAGCCAGGCAAGCCGCGAGCCACTTCATCAGGAAGTATGCCACCAACGCCCAAAGCCGCCTTGCCAATAAGGTCGCCTTGGTCACCGCCTCCACCGAAGGGTGAGTCCTGTTTATGATTATCTTGTAGTTAAAAGCACTCTGCAGTCCCCCCAGAGGCACTCTTGACTTTCCTGGGTGCATCTAGTAAAGATAAAGGTTTTCCCCTGGCATTAAGTCTAGTTGTAGACAAGTAGAAGAAGCAAACCGTAAAATTCAAAGAAATATCATGCAATTCAAGCATACAATACTGTCTGGGTGAGTGCACCTCTAAATTTGAATAATGGTAAGCAAAGAGAAGCGTCACAAGTATATATAAAGCATTTATCAAAAACACATGTGTAAATACACTTTAAGTATTACAGAAATACAAAGCTCAAAGCACATAGCATGTGGCATCAATAGACATGTAAACAAATGAAAGAAGTGCAACACATACAGTATAGAGCCTATTCAATGGTGAACACTAGTACACATCAATTAGAGAAGCAGTACAAGATATAGGTAATCGTTCAACACATAGTAATCGTTCAACACATAGTAATACATTTCTCAGATAGAGCTACACATATGGGTGTCCTGGGATGTAAGGAAAGGACGCAAAAACCCAGGTGTGTGTCTGGGAATGCGGGGCGGACAAGCCGCGGCTTCTCTGGCGCCGGTGGCGGGAGAGGTTTGTTTGTTGTTAGGAAGAGGTGGGACACCGTCGTATGTTGACGTGTCCGGGGTCTACGCTTAGGGTTGGGGGTCCAACAGTTCAAGGTATGTACTCACTCAGAGATAGGGGAGTCCGTGGTGGTGAGCCACAGGGTCCCGGGATTCAATCGGCATGTAGCCATAAAGTGAAAGTAAAGTCGCAAAGCTGCTGCAAACGAAAATCTCGTCGCGTGAATGGCGCAAGGGGAGCCTTTGCCAATGTGGTGAAGCACACAGGGCAATGAAGCTTCACACCGTTGGTGGAATTGCCAACGGCTTAGAGTGACTTGGCACCATAGCGTTTTGCTGTTTCGTGGGTTTCGCTTCATCAGGGCAATTACAGGGTGGCTACACGGAGGTCAAGCAGCGGAGCGTTCCTAAGGTGAACAATGCAATGCAATACAAAGGTCAGCAAAACTAAATGGCAAGCTAAAAATAGGAACATGGGACTCCCATAAGGTTACATACCAAGATAAGTTATCATCAGGGCTTCACAAATTGAAGATCCTTTCAGGCTGGAATCAGCAATTAGAATGGGAGGCAGGGAAAAATTTATAGGGTTTCAATGAGTAGAGCAGGTGATTAGGTAAGAAGATGGGGAATCGTTAAATGGTCGTTGAGCCCAGCTGGGGACTCGCTGGAGAGGAGCACAATCCACTTGCATTCAGCTTGCAAGAGGGCCCTCTCCAGGTTGTCATGGGAATTTGTTTTTACCTTTTCTAATCCATATACAGTAAAAGAGTCATAACACCAACATTGCTGATTTCAGTAAATGGCTCAATTCTTGGCACTCCAGCATACGGTTCTCTGTTCAGTCCAGTACCACATCAGTTAACTTTCTAGATTTAACAGTATTTAACAACAACAAAAAATTGAAAGTTCGCAACTTTCATTAAAAAACAGATAGAAATTCTCTGCTGGACTACCGTAGTTTCCATGCTTTCTCTCTCAAGCAAAATCTCCCCTACAGCCAATTCATCAGAGTCAAGAGAAACTCATCTTTTCATGCTGACTACATTCAAGAGGTATCACGCCTCGAAAACAACTTACGTGCCCGCCACTACCCTGAATCTGTGATAGACAAATGCAAAGCCAAAGCAGACCGTACACCTAGGAACACCCTATTGAAAACGACCCCCCCCAAAAAAACCAACAACAGGGTCATCTGGCCCTTGACATTAACCAGACATTCCAATCAAATCCGGGGCATTGTCAACAAATTCTGGCCCATGATCTCATCCATATTAGGTCTACAAGAGCCTCCTCTTATGGCCTACAAAAGAACTAAAAATATATAAGACATGCTCATCAAATCTACCTACCAATCAAAGAAACCTGCACAGCGCCCAAATCCAGGCACAAAACCATGTGCTAGATGCAGCATTTGCCATCAAATTAATAAATCCACCACCATCCAGAACAAAACTACCCTCAGAAATCTCAAACTCTATGATGAGATCACGTGTGCCACGTCCGGAATAATATATTGTCTAGAATGCTCTTGTGGGTATCATTACGTAGGTGAATCTTCCAGAATGTTAAAGACGAGAGTTCTAGAACACAAATCTAGAATCCGTTGCCAGTCCCAAGACTCAGCACTGTATACCCATTTTTTGGAGAAAAAACACTCTCCTGACTCTTTTACTGTATATGGATTAGAAAAGGTAAAAACAAATTCCCATGACAACCTGGAGAGGGCCCTCTTGCAAGCTGAATACAAGTGGATTGTGCTCCTCTCCAGCGAGTCCCCAGCTGGGCTCAACGACCATTTAACGATTCCCCATCTTCTTACCTAATCACCTGCTCTACTCATTGAAACCCTATAAATTTTTCCCTGCCTCCCATTCTAATTGCTGATTCCAGCCTGAAAGGATCTTCAATTTGTGAAGCCCTGATGATAACTTATCTTGGTATGTAACCTTATGGGAGTCCCATGTTCCTATTTTTAGCTTGCCATTTAGTTTTGCTGACCTTTGTATTGCATTGCATTGTTCACCTTAGGAACGCTCCGCTGCTTGACCTCCATGTAGCCACCCTGTAATTGCCCTGACGAAGCGAAACCCGTGAAACGGCAAAACGCTATGGTGCCAAGTCACTCTAAGCCGTTGGCAAGGCTTCCACCCATGGTGTGAAGCTTCATTGCCCTGTGTGCTTCACTACATTGGCAATTCTCCCCTTGCGCCATTCACACGACGAGATTTTCGTTTGCAGCAGCTTTGCGACTTTACTTTCACTTTACGGCTACATGCCGATTGAATCCCGGGACCCCGCGGCTCAACACCACGGACTCCCCTATCTCTGAGTGAGTACCTACCTTGAACTGTTGGACCCCCAACCCTAAGCGTAGACCCCGGACACGTCAACATACGACGGTGTCCCACCTCTTCCTAACAACAAACAAACCTCTCCCGCCACCGGCGCCAGAGAAGCCGCGGCTTGTCCACCCCGCATTCCCAGGCACACACCTGGGTTTTTGCGTCCTTTCCTTACATCCCTGGACACCCATATGTGTAGCTCCATCTGAGAAATGTACTACTATGTGTTGAACGATTACTATGTGTTGAACGATTACCTATATCTTGTACTGCTTCTCTAATTGATGTGTACTAGTGTTCACCATTGAATAGGCTCTATACTGTATGTGTTGCACTTCTTTCATTTGTTTACATGTCTATTGATGCCACATGCTATGTGCTTTGAGCTTTGTATTTCTGCAATACTTAAAGTGTATTTACACATGTGTTTTTGATAAATGCTTTATATATACTTGTGACGCTTCTCTTTGCTTACCATTATTCAAATTTAGAGGTGCACTCACCCAGACAGTATTGTATGCTTGAATTGCATGATATTTCTTTGAATTTTACGGTTTGCTTCTTCTACTTGTCTGCATATTTTGTGCAAGCACCCCTGCCCTGTGCTTTTGTGTATTAAGTCTAGTTGTGTCTAGGGTTGGTGCTCATCTCAATTTCTAAGCCGAAGAGCCGGCGTTGTCCATAGACACCCCCAAGGTCATGTGGCCGGCATGACTGCATGGAGCGCTGTTACGTTCCTGCCGGAACTGTACCTATTCATCTACTCACATTTGCATGTTTTCGAACTGCTAGGTTGGCAGAAGCTGCTCCCTGGATTAGAACCAGTGACCTTTCGGTAAGCAAGTTCAGCACCTCAGCGGTTTAACCCACTACACCACTGTTGCCTCCGGGTGCATCTACACTGTCAAAAATAGTCCGGTTTGAACCCACTTTAGCTATCATGGCTCTATGCTATGGTATATTGGGATTTGTAGCATAGTGAGGCAACAGCAGATAAGACTCAAGCACTCCATCAGAGGCACTCATTGCTTTTGCTTTGTGTATCTACACCAGGCCTGGGCAATCTTTGTTCCTCCCTCCAGGTGTTTTGGACTTCAACTGTGGGAGTTGAAGTCCAAAACACCTGGAGGGCAATACAGTTTGACACCACTTTAACTGCTATAGCTAAATACAATTATAATGGAGTATCAGTAATGCCCATGGTTCCATAGTATAGAGCCATCGCTGTTAAAGTGGTATCACACTGCATTTGTTTAAAAAGTGTGGATGCACTGTGTATGGCTTCTGCAGGACGAAAAAAAGTAGTGCTGGCCCAGGGAGAGGCATAAAACAGAGGCCTTGGGGCTAATCTCCAGCTCAAATTAAACCTGCTAGATAATCTCGGCTGTTGATTTTTGTAGCTTGTCGCAAGAGGTTTCTTTTTGTTCTTAAATTAGAGCCCCTTGCGCTTCTCACTAAGGACTTCAGGCTTTCGGAGTTCAGATTTGAATGTAGAAGCCTCCAAAGTATCAGATTAATGTTTTCATCCAAATTTTGATCCGGCTCTGCTTTGTGTTTTGATGGCTGTGCAGATTTATCAAGGCTTTTTTCCCCCAAGCCTACTTAATAGTATTTCATGCACACTTTATCTTGGGATTCGTTTGGAAAAATAAAACCAAAAGATAGCAAAGGGGGGGAGATCTATGGATGCTTCTACACTGTGGAATTAACACAGTTGTATACCACTTTAAACTGCCATGGATCGGTGCTATGGAATCCTGAGAGCTTTGTCCAAGTGTAGGCGAGCCCCAGAAAGAGCCCATCTGCATCATAATTGTTCTGACCTGCAGCAGGGAGTTCCAACATTCCTGCACATGTGGTCTGGCATCTCTAGCACCAAAGGCTGGGATTTGGCATCAAAAGACCTCCAGCCATTTCTACCTCTGTTTTCTTGCCTCACTTGACCTGAAGCCATGGACTCTTTGTGCACGGAGTTGCATGTGGACAGGCCAACAGGGGCAAGCCCTGAGCGGTTTGGGAGACATCGTTTTCCAAGGATTTTCGTGTATTTGGACTCTCCTCAGGCTATTAGCGAAAAGGACTAATCTCTTATAGTTTTCCCAAAAACACAGATGCACTTTTCTTTTATATGGACTCTTCTATTATGGACTTCCTCAAAGCATATGGATTTGATGTTTTTAAAGATCATATGGACTTTCTTTCTACTCCCTACATATGAAATAATTCTGAGATATTGGTGATATTCCCCTGAGACCCTCCTGTGTAATTTTCCTGCATGTTTTCCCCTTCCCATATGTTTTTAAAAATATGAAGGAATGCTATGTGACCCAGCTGTTTGTTTTGAGATCAGGGTGACCACATTCCTGGCTGCATTCTTTAATCCAATCATTGAAACAATTTGCATGACAGAGGACTTTTTCTGGTTTGGAGAGGTTTTGCTTTCTTTCCCCTTTCCCCATTTTGAAAAACTCCTTTTGTTTCATAAACGCTGGGCCCTCTGAGATTAGCCTTGTCCCGCATTTATAGGGACCTATGGCATAATTATATTTCATATTTCATAATCGGCCATCATTGTTGGCTTTGGAAACCAGCACATGGCTACAGTTATTTCATTTATTTACCATCCAGAAAAGCTGAAACTTCTCATGGATAGAATCTGCATATGGCCCTTTGTCAACAAAGGAAGGGTCGTTAAGGACAAATTCCTGTTTTTCACCAAGAACAAAAGAATTCCTCTGGCTCGAAAGGTCAGAGGCTCGGATCTTCATTAACATATGGACATGATCTAATCAAGAAAACTCCAGCTGCTCTTTGTTTTGAACACATTCCTGTCCCTTGCTTCCCATTCGCCAGGACAAAAGCGGTGCTGTTTCGCGATTGGTTCCCGCTACATAGAATCATGGCAGTTAAAGTGTTTTTTGGTTTTTTCGTGTCAGGAGCAACTTGAGAAACTGCAAGTCGCTTCTGATGTGAGAGAATTGGCCGTCTGCAAGGACGTTGCCCAGGGGACTCACTGATGTTTTGATGTTTTACCATCCTTGTGGGAGGCTTTTCTCATGTTCCCGCATGGGGAGCTGGAGCTGACAGAGGGAGCTCATCCACGCTCTCCCCAGATTTGAACCTTCGACCTGTCGGTCTTCAGTCCTACTGGCACTAGGGTTTAACCCACTGTGCCACCAGGGGCTCCAGTTAAAGTGGTGTCAAACTGTTTTAATTCTACTGTGTAGATGCCTCCCAATGAAACATTGATGAATTTAATGTTTAGACATGAGTCCCATTTTCAAGATTTTCATTACATTTTCATTTCATATGTAGATGCAAATACAGGTATCCCAAAGTCAAAAAATATCCAACATACTTTTGCTTCCAAGCATTTTGGATCAGGGAGAGCACTTTGAAAAGTTAATGATGAATTGGTCTTTTCACATATCCTTCTTTCTGCCTGCCTAAGTGGATATATCAATATTTTTTGATCATCCAGCTTTATTGCCCTAAGACATTTCCAGCTCTATTCCCCCTTTAAATTATTCCAAAATGTAGTTCCTTTTTTGAGGAATTATCTTTCAGGATACCAAGTTTCCCCCCTCATTCTTTAATCCCACTTCTTAAAGATTTGTTCTAGCCTGCTACAAATGGCTATTATTATTGTTGTTGTTATTATTATTAGTCTGACACAAAAACACAGTATGACACAGCAAATGAGATATATATATTAGTGCGGCTAATAGTGAGGTTTTGGGTTTCTACTGCTTCTGCACCAGGTATGGAGAACCTGCCTCAAGAGGTTGTGTGACTACAATTCCCATCATCACCCCAGCTAAGAGTGATGGGTGTTCTAACCCTACAACCTCTCGGGAAGATGTGTCCTCTAACCTCTAGATCAGGGGTCAGGAACCTATGGCTTGGGAGCCAGATGTGGCTCTTTTCATGATTGCATTTGGCTCTCCAGAGCAGCCCGGGCCTCTGTTTCCCAGCATGCAGCAGGGAGGAGTGACACATTCTCCATTCTCCCTCTTCCTTCCTTCCTTCCTCTTCCTTCCTTCCTTTCGCCCCCTTCACCCTTTCCTTCTCTGTCTCTCCTTCCTTTTCCCTCCCTCTCTCCCCTTCCTTCTTTCCTCCATTCTCCCTCCCCCTTCCTTCCTCTTCTATTCTTTTCCCCCAAGTCTTCCTTTCCTTCTTCCTTTCTTTTCACTTCCCCCTCTCTCCCCTTCTTTCTTTTCTTCTTTTCCTTCATTATTTTACTTTTTCCTCACTCCCTTTCCTTTCTTTTCCCCACCCTTCCCTTTCCTCCCTTCCCATTTCCTTCTCTCTTTCCCCTCCTTCTCCTGCTTTTCTTTTCTTCCTTTTCCATAGTTCTTCTTTTCTTTCTTCCTCTCCCTCTCCCTCCTTTATTTCCTCTGTCTTTCTTTCTTTCCCCTTTCCTTCCTTCCATCTTCTCTTCCTTCCCAGAGTCCTGATCGTGCCTTTTTGCAGAGCCAGGTCTGAAGTGTCCCGTCATTCTGCCGGGGGAATCCTTTTCTCATAGTATGTACATATATATTCACATTTAGTTGAATTCAGTCTTAAAATATATTATATATATATATATTATATGGCTCTCACTGAAATACATTTCCAAATATTTTGCTTTCATGGCTCTCTGAGTCAAAAAGGTTCCCAACCCCTGCTCTAGTCTAGATCAAGCATGGGCAAACGTCAGTCATCCAAGTGTTTTGGACTTCAACTCCAACAATTAAGTAGATGAGGATGAAAAGGAAGGGGCCTGGTGCTGTTAGGAATTGTGGGATTTGAAGTCCAAAACACCTGGAGGACTGAAGTTTTCCCATGCCTGCTCTAGATTTTTGCATAACATCATAAAGTCCAAGTGTCATCCAAGTGTCAACCCGTTCTGCCAGGCAGGATAGCCAATCAAACCACCCCCGACAGATGGCTATCCAGCCTGTTTAATAATAAGTTCCCTTGGCCAGCCCACACACTGCCTTGCCCGAGAAAGAAAATATGTCACACAGGTGAACAATAAAGAACAAGTAGTGTACTCTTGTAGTTCAGAACAACGTATGTACAAGGTGATCCGTTGCATCAACTCACACAATGTCCTTTCATGAGAGATTTAAAAAATGTATTTCTCTGTCCATGTGGATAAACTTCTTCAGCAGCTCTCTTTGCATAGCTCAAGCCTGAACAAACATGGAACAATATCCAAAAGTCCCAGGTTTAGCCACCTCCCCGGACACTGCCCAACCAATAAGTTCCATGCATCTTATTTTACAGTTCACACACACACTGATTCCTTGCATGCTCCAACAGATTCCACATATTCTATATTTCACGCTGCTCCTTTCTTTCGTTGTCCATTTCTTTCTAGAATTGGCTTTGCGATCGCTCGCCGCCTGGCCCAAGATGGTGCTCATGTGGTTCTAAGCAGCCGGAAAGAAGCCAACGTGGACCGGGCCGTGGCTGAGCTGCGATCAGAGAATCTCAGAGTGTCAGGTTTGGTGTGCCATGTGGGCAAAGCCAAAGACAGGCAGCACCTGATTGAGACGGTGAGAAAGAAGTATCTTTGGCACAATGGGCTGCATTTGCACTGTAGGATTCATGCACTTTGGCAGCACTTGAACTGCCATGGCTCAATGCTAGGCAATCGTGAGATTTGTAGTTTGGTGCACTAGTACTCATTTGGCAGAGAATGCAAAAGGCCTGTTAAAACTACAACTCCCAAGTTTCTTATAGCATTGAGCGGTGGTAGTAAAATAATAATGGGTCAGGAAAGGTTGTTCCCCATTGAGGCCATCACCCGTTTTGCTCCATTCCAGCCACCATTATCTGAAGATCTTTCGCCAGACTGGTTTCTTTCCTTCTGCCATGGCTTATGCCTAGAGCTGAAAATTATCTTTACATCAGTGAAGACTTAAGATTGTAATATCAAAAGATTGTAAGCCTTATTGCTAAAATAATAGTACCTAATGTTGCCGTCATTGCTTTGCTTTTAGGCTCTTGAGCGCCATGGAGGGATTGACATTTTGGTGTCTAATGCAGCTGCAGACCCCTATTCCGGCCCCATCCTTGACACACCAGGAGAGGTCTGGGACAAGGTAAGGATGATGATGATACATTAGTATAACAACAACAACAACTTGAAGTTGGTGGTAATAATAATAATAATAATAATGTTAACGAACAATTTGGAAGTGACCTGGCCCAGAGGGGGCAAAGGCCCAAATACACTCCTAAAGTGAGGATTTCAGCAAAACCTTTGGCAAGTTAAAAAGATCCCTTTCCCAAATAATCTCACCAAAGAGGTCCGGAAGAAGATGCCACCGAGGTCTTTATTCTCATCAGCTGAGAAGGATGAGGACCGCAATATCCTTGTTGCAAAGCAGTCATAAGTTTATATTCAAAATACATGCCATATTTATAGTTATACAGAGCTGTCAAATTCAAATTTCCCGCCCGCCCCTTGCCAGCCGGCTTGCTGTTGATTGGTTGGAATGTTGGAGCCAGCTGTAGCAGGAGCCAATAGCAAAACAGCGCCGCTCCTGCCCTGGTGAATGAGAGGCAAAAGGCAGGAATTTGTGAAAAACAAAGCAACTGGAAATGTCCTTGATTAAATCTGACCTTATGTAAATGAAGATTCCAAGCCTTTGAGTCAAAGAAAGTCTTTTGTTTTTGGTGGGAGATGGGGAACTGGTCCTATCTGCCTTTTCCTGTTTTGACAAAGGTCAGATCCAAGTCTTTTCATGTAAGTCTCAAAAATAATGGATAAAATGATTTTTTTGGCAGATTGCTGAAATTCTTGAGGTCCGAAGTAAAAAATAACAGCCTTTTGATAAATGGGGGTAATATGCCTAGTGCTTACAGACAATAGACAAGACGAAACTCTGAGGGTCTGTTGTCTGTAATGCAAGAAGGAGTCTTCAATGGGAGTGGGGAAAGGAATCCTCTCCAAACCAGAAAAATCCTTTTGTTCATGCAAGGGCTCTTGATGAAGGGATTATAGGTGTGGCTCTGGAATGCGGTCGCCTTTCATCTCAACACAGCTGGTTTATGCAAACATGTAGCATTTCCTCATTTTTTTAAAGACACACAGGAAGGGAAAAACATGCAGGGAAAAGTTACATAGGAAGGGTCAGGGGAATATTTCCATCACCACTAATACCTCATCATCTATTATATAAATGGGTTCACGTCATGTGATGTATACCTCAAACAAAGAAACCATACAACGCAGAAACACAATACTTGCCAACAGAAATAGGCCTCAAGCAAGGTATGTTTGTAGCAAAGAAACTTTTTCCCCCCAAAACCTAAAAGGCCCCAAAACAACGAGTAAAAATAAAACTACATTTACCAGCATCCTCCGGGGCAGCCAAAGACTCACCCAACCTCTACATTCTGAACAACATGATTGGCTGCCAATAAGGGCGGATTTGCATAACTGCTGCACTGGCCAGCCAACATGAAAATTCCGATCCATACTAAACTGCCAAAACAGAATAAGGAAAAGGCCTGAGCCAATCCCCAACACAAACACCCAAATCACTTCCAACCGAAAATTTACAACCCAAAAAATCACAGACCACGCCCAAAATTGACAGTAAGGCTTCATTAACTTGATTTCCCTAACTAGCCCTCACTTACTGGGAAGCTGTTTACGCTCTGAATTGACAGTAAGACTTCATTAACTTGATTCTCCTGACTAGGCCTCAGCTCATTGGACATTGTGTATGGCCTGAATTGACAGTAAGGCTTCATTAACTTGCTGTTCCTAACTAGGCCTCAGCTCATGGGACATTGTGTATGGCCTGAATTTACAGTAACCTACCTTGGCACACAGAGCCCCGACCATGCATGATGGGACTTGAAGTACCACCATGGAAAATGGGATTTGTAGTACTTCAAAACCCATCGTTCCCCACAGACCACTGCGGCCCAGAACCAAGGCCAATAAAGACCCAACTTGGCACACCATGCCCCCCATGACCCACACTCCATCCAACTGCAGTTTAGAGGAGGGCACACCGTGGATGATTGGACTTTCTCGCATCTCCTAAAAAGGGCACAGCAACGCGTGCCGGGTACAGCTAGTATCATCATAATTTCATAAGAGAAACGGAGAAGGTAATAAAAGATCAAATCCATATGCTTCTGGGGAAAATCATAACAAAAGAGTTCATATACAAGGAAAGTTCATCTGGTCCAGTCCTTGGGAATACTATAAAGAACGAGTCCTTTCTGCTGCCAGCTTTGAGGAGAGTTCTAAAACATGAAAGTCCTTGGAAAACTGTTTCCCAAACTGTTCAGGGCTACCCAAACTCTGGCCTGTCTACATGCGACCCCCAGGGATGTGCACAGAGGGTCCACGGCTTCAAAACCTAAGGAGGGGCCCCTTTTACAGTGGCGGGAACAGAAGATTTGGCAGGTCAGCTGTTTCTTTTTGGAAAAATATTCTTTGAAAATCGGAAGGCTGCAGAGGGGCAGAGGAGCTTAGAGGAAGAAAATCAAGATAGCAGAAAGTCTTCGAATGAGTCAAAGAAAAATATGAAATTGGAACGGAGTCAACCGGTGAAACTGATGTTTTTGTGGATAGCGAGGGAAACGGGCGCCATTTTGAAAATTCTGTATTTGCGGTTTTGATAATCGCAGCTCCGGCCTCCCTGGGACGCGAGGAAGGCATCCCAGGCAGGCCAACAGGATTCTGCAGTCTGGAAAGGTTTGTTTTTGCAAGATCTGTAAGGGTGAGCCATATGGGACACTTTGTATCTATGTGGAAAGGAAAAAATGTTGCGATCTGGAGTGTTCTTGATTAAAGTGGCGCTACAAATGAGGCATGGAAATGAAAGGATAAAGATAGCTGGAGATCTTTTGATGCTAAGTCCCAGCCTTTTCTGCTAAAGATGCCAGACCACATAGAGCAGGGGTGCTCATTAGGTAGATCGTGATCTACTGGTAGATCTCGAAGGGCGTCCTGGTAGATCTCGTAGGGCGTCCTGGTAGATTGCAGGCAGATCGCAGGCACAGTGTGTATGGCTCCCATGCCATTTGTGAGGAATGCTCAGGGGCTTATTATACTCACATTTAGTTGAATTCAGTCTTAAAATGTATTATATGGCTCTCACTGAAATAAATTTCCTAATATTTTGCTTTTATGGCTCTCTGAGTAGTGGGTAGGTAGATCTTTGGGACTTGGTTGTTTTATAAGTAGCTCGCATGCTGGAAAAGTGTGAGCACCCCTGACATAGAGCATGCAGGAATGTTGGAACTCCCTGCTGCAGACCAAACCAATTTAGAGAGGGGGTCTTCTGGGGCTCGCCTTCAATAATAATTGTTGCCTGTGTCTCCTTAAGGCTCAAGTCAGGTAGGGGTTTGTTTGTTTTTTTACTGTAAGTCCAAAAGTCCTCCAGCAGCATGGGCACACTGTTGGAGGTTTCTGGGATCTGTAATCCAAAAATTGAAACTTTTCCTAGTCTGTTGTTGTCGCCTCTGACTGCCGATAGGTCTCCAAAATATATAACCTTTCTCTAAGATCAGGCACTGTACCCGAGGACTGGAGGGAGGCAAATGTAACGCCGATCTTCAAAAAAGGATCCAGGGGTGATCCAGGAAATTATAGGCCAGTTAGTCTAATCTCAGTTCCAGGCAAAGTGATGGAAACCATTATTAAAGAAAAAATTACTAAGCACATAGAAGAACAGGCATTGCTGAAGGAAAATCAACATGGTTTCTGCAAAGGCAAATCATGTCTTACTAACTTGATAGAATTCTTTGAGGGTGTAAATAAACACATAGATAAAGGGGACCCAGTCAATATTGTTTACCTTGACTTTCAAAAGGCTTTTGACAAAGTCCCTCACCAAAGGCTCCTAAATAAGCTCTTCAGCCATGGAATCAGGGGACAGGTCTTGTCCTGGATTGGAACCTGGCTAAACTGTAGGAAACAAAGGGTGGTAATAAACGGACATTTCTCTGGGTGGAAAGAGGTGAGAAGTGGCGTACCCCAAGGTTCAGTTTTGGGTCCGTTACTTTTTAATTTATTCATTAATGACCTGGATGTAGGAGTGAATTCTGAGGTAGCAAAGTTTGCAGACGACACTAAATTGTTCAGGGTAGTTAAAAATGAAACTGATTGTAAAGAGCTCCAGAAAGATCTCTTGAAATTGAGTGAATGGGCAACAAAGTGGCAAATGCATTTTAACCTAAACAAGTGTAAAGTCATGCACATCGGGGCAAAGAACCCCAACTACACCTACCAATTGATGGGATCAAAGCTTTCTGAGACAAACCAGGAAAGGGATCTTGGGGTTTTGGTGGACAGCTCAATGAAGATGTCAACCCAGTGCGCTGCAGCAGTGAAAAAAGCAAATTCTATGCTTGGCATGATCAGGAAGGGAATCGAAAATAGGTCGGCAATTGTTGTATTGCCTCTTTACAAATCTATGGTAAGGCCACATTTGGAGTACTGTGTACAATTCTGGTCTCCGCACCTTAAGAAGGATATAACGGAACTGGAAAAGGTACAAAGAAGGGCGACAAAAATGATCCAAGGGATGGAGCGGCTCCCTTATGAAACCAGGTTGCAACGCCTTGGTCTTTTCAGCCTTGAAAGACGGCGTTTAAGAGGTGACTTGATCGAAGTGTATAAAATCATGCAGGGGATAGAAAAGGTGAATAAAGAAAAATATTTTCTCTGTCACACAACACTAGGACTAGGGGGGGCACTCCCTGAAGCTCCAAGGTAGGAAAGTTAGGACTAATAAAGGGAGATATTTCTTCACCCAGAGGGTCATTGGGTTATGGAACTCACTTCCAGAGGAGGTTGTGACAGCGGTCAGCCTGGACAGCTTAAAGGCAGGATTAGACAGATTCATGGATACCAAGGGAATCAGTTGCTACTGAAATGGACATCCAAGTGCCACCTCTGTGTTGATGGAGGCAGGCAGGATTTTCCCCGGGTACTGGTTGTGGGGGGTCGGGAGCAGGTGAGGGTTCTGCCCTCCTTTCTGCTAGAGATCCCCGTGTACAACTGGTGGGCCACTGTGTGACACAGAATGCTGGACTAGATGGGCTGAGGCCCGATTCAGCATGGCTCTTCTTATGTTCTTATGTTCTTATGTTCTTATGTTCCATGTCTCAAGCAGAGAAGACTCTTTGGAGGTGTTTGTTTCCTGGTACTATTTAATAATTTCCAAAGGAAAAACGCTTTACAGCAAAAATGACGAGAGGTTGCCTCTACACTGTGGAATTAATGCAGCTTGACCCCACTTGAACTGCCATTGTTCAATCATGGAATCTTGGGAATTGTAGTTTGGTTTGGCATCAACTCTCTTTGACAGAGATAGCTAGGGATCTTATAAAACAACCAGTCTCAGGATTCCATAGTTTGAGCTATGGCAGTTAAAGTGATATCAAACTGCATTAATTCTCCAGTGTATGTGCACCCAAGGAGTGAAGGGGCTGCAAGTCACCTGTTTTTGAAGCAGGTCTTCTCTTTACTTGCTGCTGTATTTGCAGATTCTGGATATCAACATCAAAGCTGCTGCCATGCTGGTTCAATCGGTGGTGCCTCATATGGAGAAAAGAGGGTGAGTGCGTCTTCTGCATTCTGGGCCTAAAAATGGGCTTTAAAGGTATGGACATTGCAAGCTATGGCCCTGAAGGTAGAGAAAAGGCCATCCCACATGCAGGGAGACCCGGGATATCTATAAGAATGAGTGCTAGACTCAAAAATAGTGAACCAAACAAGATTTATTGAATACAACCAGTGAAAATGATGGTTGCCCAAAATGCTTAGTTGGTTGCAAAGGAAGTCCTTGAAAAAGGGAAAGCTATCACTTGCCTCTTTGTTTGCAGAGTGATGGTACCTCTATTTGATCCCAGGTATCCTGTTGCTCTCAAGGCTTTTGTAGATCCATGAAGTTCTGTAAAAACCCAAAATCCGCAGTCTCTGTTGAGGACAGGTCCTCCTTTGCACTGCAGGCTTGATTGAGAGAGAAGGAAGGCTTAATAGCAGTGAACTAAGTTGCTTTGTCCCAGATGGCTTAGATTCCACCTTGCTATGCCCATGTGGTCTCTGGAATGGAGGCAGAAAAGAAGTCCAGCCCGCAGGTGACCTCTGGAAGAGGAGGAGTCAAGGGAGGTAACATCAGGTTTGGAGCCAAGACACAACTCCGCCCCTAAGTGCTCACATGGCAGAACAATGGACAAAGACCCATGCAGGTAATGGGCAACCAAATGCAAAATACAGATATAATATCAGCCCCGTGGGGGCGCCACAGTGCACAAAATGGGCATTTTTGTTGGTATTTTGGCAGATTTGCTAAAACAACTCCAGATCTAGCTTTTGCTCTGTTCTATGCTGGATAACCATGATGTTGCTGTAACTTTTCCCTGTTCGGTCTGAGCAGCACCCATCTTTCCTTCCCACTATTGACAAATGTTTGTTACTAGATTAACTTTTGCTGTCAGCCATTATGTGTCCATTTCAGAGAAACAGACATTATATATTGTATTGTTTTGGGTCTTTTTTTAGAGAGATAAAGTGGAATAGAAATAAATAATATATATAAAATAATAATGATTGTAATTGAGTCATTTATTTATTTATTTTCGACATTTTTATACACCCCCCCTTCTCAGCCCAAGGGCGACTCAGGGCGGTTTATAGTTGGCAATAATTCAATGCCACAACACAATAACAATTAGAAACAACTAAAAAAGCATTAAGCAATTAACATGCAGTATAAGATTAACATTTTAAACATTACAAAATAAAAGCCGTACAGCCTAAAAACATTATTGTGTCCGTTAACCATGTCAGGTTACCATTCATATACACTGAGTCCTCTACATGCACAAAAATTAGGCGGCACAGGTCCTCTATACAAGTGGGAAAATGACCTTGTACAACCATAACTCTCTTGGGCTGGGCTTTAGCACAGCAGGTTAAACCACCAGCTGCGGCAAATCTTATCAATCAAAAGGTTGACAATTCAAACCCCGGTTCAAGGTGAGCTCCTGGCCTTAACTCCAGCTTCTTCCTACTGAGCAGTTCGAAAGCAAAATGTGAATAAATAAATAAATAAATAAATAGGTACTCCTTAAAAGTGGAAAGGTATTAAGGCACCCATAAGGAAATGCTAGAAAAATGTCATTGATTCGATCAAGGAAGTTTACAAACAAAGCTCTTCAGCAGGGAGATGGAGCGACAGCACCCCCCACACACACACCCCAAGCCAGAACTGAGCACAAGCCTCCAAGATGCCGAAGATGGGAAAAGTGAATATATACATACCTCTATCTATGTACAGTTTGTAAACAAAGAGGATACAAAAGTTCATTGGCAAGCATAGCATGAAGTGCCGTGTGATGTGGCTGTAAAGAATTTGGAGCTTAGAAAGCAAACATGCAGAATCCAATCTTTAAAAAATCACAAAAGGTTTATTTACAATAATAAGAAATAACTACATTTTTTCATAGGTAAAGAACTGGGTTTGAGCTACTCTTAACACCTATCTCTTCTAAGGTTTCAAAGAGAGGGAAAAACACAAATCACTACATCTCTCCTGACACACAAGCAGAGAGAGAGAGAGAGAGAGAGAGAGAGAGAGAGAGAGAGAGATCTCAAAGCACACAGCACATACTCTCCATACTAAGCTGTAAAAAAGCAAAAGTCAGATTCAAAAAGGCTTGCAGTAGAAAATTATCAATTTTAAACAACCAATCAGAATGAGAGCAGAAAGAGAGAAGGGAGAAGAAAAAGATGCAGAACTGTCTGCCTTGTCTGTGTATAAATGAATTGAGTGTTTGCCCTGTATGCATGCACTGTGATCCACCTTGAGTCCCTTTCAGGGTGAGGAGGGTGGAATATTAATACTGTAAGTCAGTCAGTCAATCAATCAATAGCATTGTGACATGACAGTTCAAAGGGTGCCAAACTGCATTAAATCTACAATGTAGAGGCACCCTTAAGGAGGTGCTCTCTCTAGGTTCTCCAGAACAAGTGTGTGGTCAGCTTCTATTAGACCAGTGTTTTTCAACCATTTTTGAGCCGCGGCACATTATTTACATTTACAAAATCCTGGGGCACACCACCAACCAAAATGACACAAAATGACACAATTTATAGTTAACACACAATCAAAGAGCATCCTGAACTCATGCAACAATGGAATTGAATCAAACTTGAATCAAATATTGAACTCTGGCTTGCTGAGGTGTTCCAGCGAGGGTTTCTGTAGGTCTGTAGATCAGAAGTGGCTTTCAGTATGATGATGATGATGAGTTTCTGGGTTTTAGTCTGCCACTTTTGGACTCTTGCTTGCTGAGGTGTTCCAGCGAGCATCTCTGTAGATCTGAAGATCAGAAGCAACTTGTAGCTTAATGATGATAATGATGTGTTTCTGGGTTTTAGTCTGTCACTTTTGGACTCTTGCTTGCTGAGGTGTTCCAGCGAGTGTCTCTGTAGATCAGAAGCGACTTGCAGCATGATGATGAAGATGATGATAATGGAGTTTCTGGTTTTAGTCTGCCACTTTTGGACTCTTGCTTGCTGAGTTGTTCAAGCGAGTGTCTCTGTAGATCTGTAGATCAGAAACGACATGCAGCATGATGATGATGAT
>JARBWK010000008.1:142615983-142633151 GCA_030556195.1 Anolis apletophallus | reverse complement strand
AATGTTACAAGTATTAGAACAGAGAGCTCAACATTGATAGCTTGCACTGTGAGAAAGAATGTTTATAGAAGGCTATTGTTCTCATTTTCTAGTGATGACAGAGAAATGATGTAAATGATTTGAGTAATGTTTATTGGATTAATGAAATGTCATGTAACAACAGTAATCACCAGCCAATTATGATTGATTTTACCATGAAGGAGGGGTGGGTTTAACTGGATGGACTCCATTGAGGTATAAATATCCTTGTATGAAATGTATCGGGGTCCTTTGCCCCTACCTGCAGCTGCGTTCTGCTGGCAAAACACCCACCAGCTGGTGATAGCAAATAAACCTTTTTGTTTTCATCCTACTTCACAGTTGTCACGTGTTCTCCCTCATCCTTGTATCCGCACGTTCGGGCAGCGTTGGTAAGATTAATTTGGTACTTGGAGTTCTAGAACTCCCGGTTCTGCTACAGAGGGGACAGTGCCAAGCCAGCATTGTGCTGGCTCTGGCACCGCTGGCTTGGCACTTCCCCCTCAAGGCTGGAGCAGCTGCTGGGAGAGGTGAAGCCGCGGGTAGGGGGCGGGGCATGGCGCAGCCTGGCTCCGCCCCCTCCCTCTTCGGCGTCGAGTATTTATGCCACAGCGGAATAGGCAACAGAAATATAGAAGTTTAATTCCCCATCGGCCCAATAAACTCCAGTCTCTGTTCGTGTGAATAATGACACTCTCATTCAATTCACAAGGTAAAAATATAACTTTGTATTGAATTGTATTTAACAATAACAAACTAAGCATGGAAAAACAACAGCAATAACAGCTACCCCTCTAAACATCCTTTCCTCACAGATATTTAATCCAAACTGTCCTCTTCAACGGACAATTCCCAACTGTCAGATCCCAACTGTCATTCCTCAAGATTCCATTCATCAGTCTTGAGACAGCGCCATCTGGTGTCAAACATGTCACACTGCAGAAAATACATCTTGTGCTGACTCATGAATTGCCATTAAAAATGCAATAATCTGACACTCCCGGCTTCGGCACTCCCAGCAGCTGCTCCCAGCAGGCCACCATCCCCCAGCCGTTCTTTACTGTGTTAGAGTGTCATTTTGTGTCATTTTGGTTGGTGGTGTGCCCCCGGATTTTTTTAATGTTAAAAGTGTGCTGCGGCTCAAAAAAGGTTGAGAAACACTGACTTTATGTACTCATACTCAAAACTCATTGTTTATAAAAGAAATAACATCTAAGAAGCTCACAAAATAAACTGGTATTGAATGAAAAGTAATATACAGTTTGTTGTTCATTCATTCAGTTGCTTCCGACTCTTCGTGACCTCATGGACCATCCCACATCGAGCGCCCTGTCGGCCATCACCTCACCCAGGGTCTCTTTCAGAGTCAAGCCAGTTAGAACATAAGAACATAAGAACATAAGAAGAGCCATGCTGAATCAGACCTCAGCCCATCTAGTCCAGCATTCTGTA
The DNA here is from genome assembly GCA_030556195.1 of Anolis apletophallus. Taxonomy (NCBI): domain Eukaryota; kingdom Metazoa; phylum Chordata; class Lepidosauria; order Squamata; family Anolidae; genus Anolis; species Anolis apletophallus. The sequence continues at coordinate 142,631,681 of JARBWK010000008.1, read as the reverse complement.
TCACACAGTGGCCCACCAGTTGTACACGGGGATCTCGAGCAGAAGGGAGTTACTTCAAGGATACCATCCATCCACCTTGCCCTTGGTCGGCCTCTCTTCCTTTTTCCTCCCATTTTCCACAGCATCATCATCTTCTCTAAGCTTTCCTTTCTTCTCATGATGTGGCCAAAGTACTTGATCTTTGCCTCTATTTCCTTCCCTCCAATGAGATGAGATGAAACTCCCTGTCTTTCTCCATTATCCAGCGGATATCGGCAATTTGGTTTCTCGTTCCTCTGCCTTTTCTAAACCCAGCTTGTACATCTGGCACCGGGAATGTGGCGCAGCTGGCTAAGTGTCAGCTGCATAAGATCTCTCTGACCAGTAGGTCATGAGTTTGAGGCTTGCCCGGGTTGAGGTGGGTGCTCGACCTTTAAGTGTAGCCTGCTGTCGACCTTTGCAGCCTGAAAGAGAGTTGCATCTGTCAAGTAGGAGATAAAGGTACCACATTAAGTGGGGAGGCAAATTTTGACTGAATTATGAGGCCATTAAAGAACTCCAGGAACGATGAGGAATGCGGAAAGAACAACAAGGGACGCTGGGAACGCTGAGAGACGAGGAGTGCGTCAGCTCCCCCTGGTGGCCAGAGTTTGCCTCTGTTCGTCTATATGTTGTATGTGGAAAACGGCAGGGATTGTCTGCCAAGTATGTGTACCTGTAATCCGCTCTGAGTCCACTTCGGGGTGAGAAGAGCGGAATATAAATAAAGTAAATAAATAAGTAAATAAATAAATAAACTCTGTCTTTATGTATTGCTGGAGTCTTCCTTGCAGGATCTTGAGCATTACCATACTAGCATGAGAAATAAGAGCCACTGTAAAAAACTTTAAGCATTCTTTAGCATTTCCCTTTTTTGGTATTGGGATATAAGTTGATTTCCCCCCAGTCTGATGGCGATTCTTGTGTTTTCCATATTTTCTGGCATTTGGCATGCATCACCTTGACAGCATCATCTTTCAAGATTTTGACCAGTTCAGCTGGGATCCCATCGTCTCTTGCTGCCTTGTTGTTAGCAATGCTTCTTAAGGCCCATTCAACCTCACTTCTCAGGATGTCTGGTTCAAATTCATTCAGCACACTGTCAAAACTATCCTCGATATTATGAGGGCGGGTCAATAAGCCTGTAACTTTTTGAATTTCCCGCCTCTTAACTGAAAGGGCAACACTGCTCCTGTCAACAGGCACCTGTCAGTTGACTCCTGTCAAAATTTGAACAAGCTGCGTCATTTAGTTTGTGTTTGACAGCAATTGATAGCAGACTACTGCTTGATTTGAGGAGAAAATGAAAAAAAGTGAATTCTGCGTGCTCATTAAGTATTATTTTTTGCGGAAAAAAACAATCACTCAAACCAAGGCTAAGCTTGATAAATACTATGGGGACTCTGCACCATCAATTTCAATGGTAAAAAAGAGGTTTACTGAATCTCGTTGTGGCCGTACAAGCATGGAAGATGCCGAACATTCTGGACGCCCAATTGAGGTCTCTACCCCCGAAACAATTGAAAAAATTCACAATATGGTGTTGACCGATCAGAGATTGAAAGTGCTAGAGATTGTGGAAGCCTTAGACATCTCACATGGCTCAGTGGTTTCAATTTTAAATGATCACTTGGGTATGAGAAAGCTTTCCACAAGATGGGTGCCGCATTTGCTCACAATCGACCATGCACACATGTGCAGTTGCCATGGCAACAATCCATGAATTGGGATACGAATTGCTCCCTCATCCACCCTATTCTCCGGATTTAGCCCCGAGTGACTATTTCTTGTTTCCAAACTTGAAGAAATGGCTCGGCGGAAAGAGATTTAACTCCAACAATGAAACCATCTCACAAACAAATACCTATTTTGATGACCTCGTCAAATCTTATTTTTTGGAAGGGATAAAAAAAATTTGCAGAAACATTGGACAAAGTGTATAGAGCTCAAAGGAGACTATGTTGAAAAATAAAATGATATTTTATCCAAAAACCTGTGTTTCATTCAAAAAGTCACGAACTTATTGACCAGCCCTCGTATTACAGTCCTCGAACTTATTGACCAGCCCTGCGGTCACTATGGCTATGTATTTGTTTTTATTGTATATCTTACTGTATGTTTTATCAAATGTCTTATTGCACATTGTAATTGCTGTAATCCGCCCCGAGCCTGTAGGGAGGAGCGGAATATAAAATGGAATAAATAATAAATAAATAAATAAATAAATAATCCTTTCTATACAGATCTTCTGTATAGTCTCACCACCTGATCTCTTGATCTCTTCAGCTTCTGTTAGGTCCCTGCCATCTTTGTTTTTGACCATGCCCATTTTTGCGTGAAATTTACCTGTTTTCCATGATCTCTTTAGTCTTATTACAAAATGAGCAATATGAAGTTCACAATCTGAACTACAGCCTGCCCCAGGTCTTGTTTTCACAGACTGGATGGATGTCCTCCAACCATTGCAGGGCCTGCAATGCTCAATCTGTCCACTAGAGGGAAGCAGAGGATTAAGAAAAAATTAGCAATTCCAAAGCCGGGAAAGAGAAAGGAATAAAGAGAAAGCCTATCACTGTTGTTTATGGGGATAGATAGCAAATGAGCAGGGAAAAAATGGAAATTAAAAGAGTTCAATGGAGTGAATATTATAATTCTTTATTATCCAGCCCTTCACTCCCTCAAGAAGTAAAAGTATAAGGCGGTGCAGCTCTCATCATGACCACAGGAGGGCAGCAAAGGATTAGACATGTAAAGTCCTGTAATTTCAGGCTGCGTTCATTGTGTTTGATAGGCATGGATTAGAACCCAAAAATCGCAATTCAAAAATCAAATGGGGGATTTTTTATTAGTAATAGAAAGACTTACAAAAAAATTTCCAAAAAGTTCTAAAATGTAACGTAATTACTAACGAAATTCTAAATTGATTCTAAAGTCTGAAAAGCGGGGAAACAGGACTGACACTGTTTTAAGCACAGGCAAATCAAGGGGCAACATTTCCCTTGGTTTCCTTGCAGGGAGATATAATGCATTAATATATTATTATTATTAGTATTATTATTATTAAATAAAATAGTCAAGGCTTGCTTCTCCAGAGCATTTATTAGAATTAAATAATAAATTCTAATAGTAAGAATGTAGTAAGGGTGATAGTGACCTGGAGGGTATGAGGAACGTGCTCTTGGTAAACTAGAACATGCTCTTAGGTTTGTAGTTAGAGCCCTGTCAATTTTACAGTATTTCAATCCATGTCTGTTATCAATTATGTAAGGCCACAAGCACTCTAGTGCCCTCAAGAACAAGCAAACATATTATTATAATTATGTCAGGCCCAAGTTGTTTCTATAATTATTTTAGTATTATTATTACTTCGCTGTGCGTCTCCCATTGATTTTGAGAGCTGTTGTTGCTCTTAGACACCTTAGTCATATGGCTTGGCATGACTGCATGGATTGCTGTTATTTCCCATCAGAGCAGTACCTATTGATCTACTCACATTTACATTGATCCCAGTGCCATCAATAACAAGTAGGGCCCTTCTTCCAGGAAATTAGAAGGGGTAAATATTATTAATATATTTATTATTATTATTAGAATTAAATAATGCCCAGGGCCCTTCTTCCAGGAAATTAGAAGGGGTAAATATTATTAATATATTTATTATTATTATTAGATTTAAATAATGCCCAGGGCCCTTCTTCCAGGAAATTAGAAGGGGTAAATATTATTAATATATTTATTATTATTAATTATAAAATAGTTGCCTACCTTCTCCAGAGCTCTTTTCACTGCAGCTTTCTCCCCATTCATTTTCCCATAGCTCTCTAGGAGGTTTGAACTCTATGGCTTTTCCTTGAATCTGCACTTTTCCTGCTCCTCTCCGGGCTGTTTTCAACCCCTTCTGCCATTGTTTCAGCCTTCCTCATGTCCTTCTCGCCTGCCCTCCTATCTAGGCTCCTTTCCCTGCAGTTTAAAAGCTTTTTTTCCTGAGTCCTCCAGCCGCTCTAGGACTTCCGGTCTGGATCTCTCTATGGTTCTGGGGATAATAGGGAGCCTTCCGAAATATTTAGAATTCTAACGAAATTTTGGGCCCAGGGGGTGCGAAAAAGAAAGTCCACTTCCGGGATTGGCCTTGCGATCCGTAAAAACTTGAAAGTCCCATTACATACGAATCACTTACGAATTCTTTTGATTTTCATAACTTTTTTCTCATGCCTAGTGTTTGACTTCATGTGTCCACCAGAGGGCGGCAGAGGATAGGGAAAAAATGCCCAGCTTGTGAAATGATGATCATACATTGCTTTACACCCAGTGGTTCTCAACCTTTCTAACACCGTGACCCCTAAATATGGTTCCTCATGTTGGGGTGACCCCCAACCATAAAATCATTTTTGTTGCTCATTTATAACTGTAATTTTTCTACTATTACGAATAGCAATGTAGTTATCTGATATGCGGGATGTGTTTTCATTGTTACAAATTCAAGATAATTAAAGAATCATGATTCATCAGAAAAAAATATGCTTGGGGTAGTATGGAAAACAGATGATGGGATTTGCAGTACCTTCAACCAATTCAGATCTGAATTCCACAGACCACCGAGACCTCCACACAGAACTCCCATGTGAAACAAAGAATACTGGCTGGCGAGAGTGTGAGGCAGGCGGGGGAGGATTTGTGCGAGGCCAGGCTTAGGCCTCGCACGGAGGAGCCCTCGCCTGCCTCGCGCCATCGCTGGGCACTTTTTGCGGAGCCTTCCTCACCTGACTCGCAATCCCGCAGCAGGAGCCAGGCAAGGGAGGCAGCCATACTTAGGAGATTAAGGGGCGGGGCCTAAGGAGGCAGCCTTGCGACCCCTCCGAAATGGCCAAATGACCCCCCTGGGGGTCGCGCCCCCCAGGTGGAGAACTGTTGATTTAAGTGTTTCGCAACCTTTCTAATGCTGCAACCCCTTAATACAGTTCCTCATGTTGTGGCGACCCCTAACCATAAAACCTTTTCCCTTGCTTCTTCATAACTGTAATTTTGCTACTCTTATGGCTCATAATGTAAATATGTGGTGTGCAGGATGTATTTTCATTCACTGGACCAAATTTGACACAATACACAATACAATACACAATACACAAATTTGAATCCTGGTGTGGTTGGGGGTGATTTATTTTGTCATTTGGGGGTTGTAGTTGCTGGAATTTATAGTTCACCTACAATCAAAGAGCACTTTGAACTCCATCGACGATGAAATTGAACCAAACTTGGCACACAGAACTCCCATGACCAACAGAAAATACTGGAAGGGTTTGGTGGGAATTGACCTTGAGTTTTGGAGTTGTAGTTCACCTACATCCAGAGAGCACTGTAGACTCAAACAATGATGGATCTGGACCAAACTTGGCATGAATACTCAATATGCCCAAATATGAACACTGGTGGAGTTTGGGGGAAATAGTCATTGACATTTGGGAGTTGTAGTTGCTGGGATTTATAGTTCACTTACAATCAAAGAACCCCTTGAACCCCACCAATGATAGAATCAGGGCAAACTTCCCACAGAGGACCTCCATGACCAACAGAAAATACTGGAGGGATTTGGGTGAAATTAGCAGTGATTTAGGGGAGATGTAGTTCATCTACATCTGGAGACCACTGTGAACCCAAACAACGATGGATCTGGACCAAATTTGGCACAAATACCAAATACTCCAAAATTTAAATACTGGTGAGGTTGGGGGAAAATTAATTTTGTCATTTGGGAGTTGTAGTTGCTGGGATTTATAGTTCACCTACAAACGCCTGCTCTCCCCTCTCTGCTTGGAGCTCAGAAACAGCCCTCCCCTTGGACAAGAGGCCGACCAATCACAGCAAGAAGAGGGGTTTTGGTGGGAGGATTCACAGTCTGTTTCCAAAAAGGAAGAAGTGTTTTCTGATGATCTTTGGAGACCCCTTTGAAACCTCCTTGCAACCCCCAGAAGTCCTGACCCCCAGGTTGAGTAATGCTGCTTTAAACTTCAAGGGCTATTTGATTACTTATTATTTGTATTAACCTTTTATGGATCATGAACTTGACAGCAAATTGAGCATTAATGCAGTTTGATAAGATGACGACACGGAGTACTAATACAAGCCCTATGAGGAGTGGCTTAAAGAGTTGGGCATATTTAGCCTGAAGAAGGGAAGGCTGAGAGGAGACATGATAGCGATATATAAATATGTGGGGGGAAGTCATAGGGAGGAGGGAGCAGGCTTGTTTTCTGTTGCCCTGGAGACTAGGACGTGGAACAATGGCTTCAAACTACAAGAAAGGAGATTCCATCTGAACACTAGGAAGAACTTGCTGACTGTGAAAGCTGTTCATCAGTGGAACTCCTTGCCCCGGAGTGTAGTGGAGGCTCCATCTTTGGAAGCTTTTAAAAGAGGCTGGATGGCCATCTCTCATGGGTGCTTTGAATGCGACTTTCCTGCTTCTTAGCAAAATGGGGTTAGATCGGATGGCCCACAAGGTCTCTTCAAACTATAGGCAGGCCCGGATTAACACCCTTTTGCGCCCTAGGCCACACTTTGGAATTACGCCCCCTTTAAGCCAACCTCTACCGCCCCCCCCCCAATACCACTCAGACCCACACTTGGCTGGCTTTCGCCATGGTGCCTCTGGAGCAGAAGGGAAAGGCGAGTAGGCACCATCCTGCCGCTTGCAAGGTCCCCATTCCCACCGGCTGGAAAGCTCCGCTGTGCTCTGTAGGTCTCCTCGGGAGGCTTGGGGAGAGCACAGCGAGTGCAAACTCGCTCCAAAGGTGCGCACGAGAGAAAGAGAGCGAGCGAGAGAGTGTGAGAGAGTGAGCGAGAGAACAAGAGAGCGAGAGCGAGAGAGAGAGAGAGAGAGATGTCCGCTTGGCGTGCACTCCCGCAGACCGAGGGAGGATTCAGGTTGGGGTTTGTGCGGCTTTTGTTTGGCTGCTCCCGAAGGCAGGAGAGCCAGACCCTGGCCTTGATCCTTCCCTCTCTCCCACGGCTCCCTTTGGCCAAGCAGGCCGCCCCGAGAGCGCAGGAGTGAGCCTGGGTTGGCGTGGTCTCGTTCTGGGGACCTGGGAGAGGTCCACCCAAGCAACACCCTTTCTCTCCCCTCTCCCTCCCTCCCTCCCTCCCTCACTTCCTTCTTTACTTTCTTTCTTTCTTTCCTCCTAGTTGCCTCCTACTCCTCCTTCTCCCCTCCCTCCCACCGCCCTCTCCCGGACTCTGCCGCTCAGCTCTGGCTGCAGGAATTTACAGTCTGCCGCCGGGGGAGCCGGGTGAGTCGCCATGGAAATGGCTTCCCTGGGAACCAGGAGGTCAGGCCAACCAGAGACCCGCGGGCAAATCAATGGATCAATGCGAGGGCTCCGCCGCAACCCAGAGAGCGAGAGACGGAGGGGACGGAGCAGAGACTTTGCCGGGAGAAGGAGCAAGGAGGGGCATGAGAAAGGGGGAAAGAGGGGTGCGGACCAGTTTATTATTATTATTTTTGGTCCGTGATCTTCGCCCTCCCTCAGCTCGCGCCCCTAGGCCATGGTCTAGGTTGGCCTTATGGGTAATACGGGCATGACTCTAGGATTCTATGATTCTACTGCGTGAAGTTGAGTGTCTCTTATCTGAAATGCTTGGGACCAGAAATAATTTGAATAGTTTGGATTGCTTCCATATGTATATGGTGAGGTATCTTGGAGATAGGACCCAAGTGTAAACACAACATTCACTTATATTTCATAAACGTCTTATATATATATACAGTATATAGCAGGAATATAATTTTATACATAATAGTTTTGAGTATATTGACCCATCAGAAAGCGACAATGTCACTCATATGGATTATTGTTGATTTAGGAGTATTTTGATTTTCGGAATTTTGGATACAGGATCCTCAACTTGTACAGAATAGGCCTGATTTCCTTTTTGGATGCTTGCAGTTCTCAAGATCGCCACCTGAGGGCAGCAGAGACTTAGAAATCTCTCATCCAGCTCTTTGGAATGTAATATGGAATTCTGAATACTTGAAACAATTCAAGTTAAAAAACAACTTCACTCTTGGGCAGAGAAGGCAAAAGATAAAACTACATCTCCCGTGATTCTTGAAGGCAGCACCGGGAATGTGGTGCAGCTGGCTCGGAGTCAGCTGCATAAGATCTCTACTGACCAGAAGGTCATGAGTTCGAAGCCTGCCCGGGTCAGGGTGAGCTCTTGACCAATTGTGTAGCTCGTTGTCCGTCTATATATGTTGTATGTCTATGGCATCGAATGCTTGCCTGTATATGTGCACTGTGATCTGCCCTGAGTCCCCAGCGGGGTGAGAAGGGTGGAATATAAATGATGTAAATAAATAAATAAATAAATAAATAAATAAATAAATTCCATAGCACTAAGCTGTAAAAGTGGAACGCCTTGGTCTTTTCAGCCTTGAAAGACGGCGTTTAAGAGGTGACTTGATCGAAGTGTATAAAATCATGCGTGGGATAGAAAAGGTGAATAAAGAAAAAATATTTTCTCTGTCACACAACACTAGGACTAGGGGGCACTCCCTAAAGCTCCAAGGCAGGAAAGTTAGGACTAATAAAGGGAAATATTTCTTCACCCAGAGGGTCATTGGGTCATGGAACTCACTTCCAGAGGAGGTTGTGACAGCGGTCAGCCTGGACAGCTTCAAGGCAGGATTAGACAGATTCATGGATACCAAGGGAATCAGTAGTTACTGAAATGGACATCCAAGTGCCACCTCTGTGTTGATGGAGGCAGGCAGGATTTCCCCGGGTACTGGTTGTGGGGGTCGGGAGCAGGTGAGGGTTTTGCCTCCTTTCTGCTAGAGATCCCCGTGTACAACTGGTGGGCCACTGTGTGACACAGAATGCTGGACTAGATGGGCTGAGGCCCGATTCAGCATAGCTCTTCTTATGTTCTTATGTTCTTATGGTGTTGTTGTGGGGAGGAATGATGTTGTCATTTGGGAGTTGTAGTTGATGGGGTTTATAGTTCACCTACAATCAAGGAGCAATCTGAACTCAACCAATGATGGAATTGAACCACAGAACTCCCATGAGCAACAGAAAATACTGGAAGAATTTGGTGGACATTGACCTTGAATTTTGGAGTTGTAGTTCACCTCCACCCATAGAGCACTGTGGACTCAAACAATTATGGATCTGGAACTAACTTGGTACGAATACTCACTATACCCAAATGTGAACACTGGTGGAGTTTGACATTTGGGAGTTGTAGTTGCTGGGATTTATCGTTCACCTACAATCAAAGAGCATCCTGAACTCCACTAACAATTGAAATACCATGATATACATTTGAAATTATTATTTTATAAATCCGCGTAACGGTGAGTCCGCAATAAGCGAACCGCGAAGTAGCGAGGGAACATGATTCAAAGAGGCCGCAGTACAAATTACGTCCATTAGAGGGCAGCAGAGGATTAGAAAAGAATGAATTTCAAGTTTCATGCGAAGGGGCAAAGACCAGAAACATCAAGGAAACATATTGAAATGATAATCATTTATGTTTTCCAGGTATTTAATTTTTTATGTTTGTTTCCTCTTTTTGTTTCTTTCTCCTCTGCTCTTTTTCTTTCCAATAATAATAATGCTTCAATAAAGGCAATGATAAGAACTGTAATTTAAAAGCTATCCCTTGAGCAAAGTAAAAAAGTTATGAGAAGTACTGATGGCAGGAATGTTCCAAGAGGATCAGGACCCTCAACCACTTGGAAGTGTAAAATGCATCTAGTTGGGCTTGAAATTTCAAATAGTTGCATTTCCCAAAATGGCCACAAGAGGGCAGCAGAGGACTGAGAAAGATGCTCAGTGAATTCCACTAAGCCTGGGATTATAACTTGCTGCTAAATATCTTGAAGGCACCAGTGAATCTGGGAAACTAAGCATGTTCAGCCCTGGTTAGTCCTCAGATGGAAGACCAAGGTGCTGTAGGTTATATTTCAGAGGAGAGAATTAGCAAAACCAGCTCTGGGGAATCTTTACCTATTATTTATTTATTATTATTTGGACTTGTATGCCGCCACTCCCCGAGGGCTCGGAGTGGCTTACAATCAGGCAAAACACAGAGGTAAAAGCATACATATTAAACTAGCTTAAAAAGATTTCTGGCCTAGCAATCAAAGGCTAGCTGGAAAAGGTGAGTCTTGCAGGCCTTGCGGAAGGAGAGAAGGTTCTGCGTGGCCCGTACATCGCTAGGAAGAGTGTTCCATATTGATGGCGTCACTACAGAAAAGACTCTGCACCAGGTTGATGTAAGACGGATTGCTTTGAAGCACTAAACAAACACACCAGGGTACTTGTCCCACAAGAACTACACACGATATGCTGGAACGCAATAACAATACAAAAGAATAGAGGTCTGGACTGCTAATCCTCATGAAGGTGTAGGCCAGGGGTGCTCAGAACGGTGATCGCGAGCACCTAGTCGATCTTCGTCCCTCTTCCTGGTGATCTTTGGGCCTCACCAGCTGTTCTTCGGGCTGAACCCGAGGAGGAGGGGGCTGCGGGGATGGAGACTCCCTGCCCTCACTTGCCCTCGAAGGAGAAAAGTAGCGAGGGCACAAGCAGCAGCAGCAGCAAGTTGAGCCGCCTCCTCTGCTCCTCTGCTTTTCCCCTCCCTCCCTCCTCAAATTGTCACAGGCCAAAGGGAGGAGGAGCTGATGATGCCCTCCTTTGGTCCGTGACTACTCTGAGGGAGGGGAAAGGAGAAGAGCCAGGAGGAGGTGGCTATGGATGACGCCGCCTCCTCTGCTCTTCTGCTTTCCTCCTCCTCTCTCCCTCCTCAGAATCGTCACAGGCCAAAGGAGGGGTGGCCGTGGGTGACGCGATGCGCTGCTCGCCTGCGCAGAAGCACCCATTCTGCCTCTTTGACACCTCATGCGCACTTAGAAGCGGCGTGCGTGCAGGCAGCGTGCGAAGAGAACCACGACGGAAGAGAAACAGGAGGCTTTGGGAGCCATTTCCTGACCAAATTGTAGCACAAAGGTCAGTCTTTTTTTATTTCTGCCCGAGAATATCTGTGGGAATATGCCAGGGTGAGAGGAAGGGTGCCTGGATGTATTTCTTGCAGCTGAAAGGTCTCACTGTTTTCTTTCTGCCTGAGAATATCTGTGGGAAAATGCCAGGGTGAGAGAAAGGGGTTCCGTTGATTGTATTTTTGCATGCCCCTTTGTTTACCTTGCTGAGTATTAAATGGCCTTGCAGTTCAAAAGCCTCTCTTCTTACTTTCTGGCTGATAATATGTGTGGTAATATGGCAGTGTGGGAGAAATGGGGTGCTTGGATGTATTTTTGCATGCCCCTTTGTTTACCTTCCTGAGTATTAAATGGCCTTGCAGTTCAAAAGCCTCTCTTCTTACTTTCTGGCTGATAATATGTGTGGTAATATGGCAGTGTGGGAGAAATGGGGAGGTTGGATGTATTTTTATGCTCTGTTTTATATTGTTGTTATTAAATTGAAATGTTGATGTTTTATAACTTCATTTTATGTAAACTGCCTCGAGCCTGCTGGAAGGAGTGGTACATAAAATGAATAATAAATATAAATAAATAAATAAGGAAATAGTTATACGTTTTACATTTCTGGGCAGATGTCAATTCCTTATATACAAACATCCCCATCGAGGACGCCAGACTAGTCCTTATGGACTCCTTTGACAGCATCCCCTCCACCGCAGACCTCCCATCATTTTTGATGGATCTTCTAGACTCTGTTTTAGAATATAACTATTTCATATTTGACCACCAATATTACTTGCAGACAGGAGGAGTAGCCATGGGTAGTCCTCTAACGCCCTCTGTGGCCAATCTGTACATGGACAGCCTCGAAAAAAAAACACAAGTTTTGGACAACCCAAACACCCTATGGCCCAAAAATCAAAATTTATCTCCGATTCATTGATGATGTATATGTTATAGCCAGTAGAGGCACTGACCCTTATTATTTCTGAACTGGTTGAACTCGTGGGCAGAGTCAACCACATTTTCTATGACGCACACACATCAGACCGTACACTATATGGATGTTACCACCTACCGCCAACAGAATCGTCTTTTGGTCAAATGTTTTCACAAGAAAACAGATAAAAATGCATTACTACACTTTGGCAGCTTCCATAGTCACGCCTTGAAAAGGAAGATTCCTTTTCACAGATTTTAAGACTAAAGAGAAACTCCTCCCAGAGATCCCATTTTGATGCAGAAGTAGTCTCACTGTCCTCTAAACTATCCCAACGTGGATATCCCACACACATCATCAACTCAGCCATTAGAAGGGCCGAATTGGTCCCTTTAGGAATCGCTACTGGTCAACAAGGTCAGAACCCCACCTGATAGAACAATATGGCTAGCTTACATTGACTAAACACTATCATTGATGTGATTCACAAATTTTGGCCTCTTGTTCAGGACATTCCGGGGTTAGCGCACCCCCCGATGATAGCTTACAAACGGACCAAGAATCTTCGCGACTTCTTGGACTTCTTGGTACATACTAATGTAAGCACTCCACTCAGAAGAAGCTCTTTGACAGCCAAAACCCATCCGTGTGGTCACTGCGCGCAGTGTAACAGCGTGTACCCACACAAAGAGATTTACAGCCCAGGGCGTGGTCGCTCGTTTAAATACAAAGAATTCTTTTCCTGTTGCTCGGAGTCCCTGGTGTATGGAATCCGGTGTCCATGTGGACTAATCTACATTGGTGAAAGTAAAAGAATGCTTAAAACCCGTTTTCGGAGCATAAATCCCGGATCGACACTCTTCAGAGGACTCCCCATTTCGTCCATTGTAAAACTTTTTCCCATGGCCCAGAGTCATTACAGTTTTTGGTATTGAGAAAGTGACTCCTCCACCCCATGGAGACCCCATGCAGCTTTAATTCGGGCTGAAACCCGGATTATAATTAGTATTGTACAGAAATCCCACAAGGGTTAAATGAAAAGCTGGAGTGGCAGCGCTACTCATGTGAAGGTGCTTCCCACCTTCCTTTATAAACAGGTAGCTTAGTTTGCAGCATTAAGCTCTGACCTTCAGATGCTTCACATCATAGCTATTGAGCTACACATCCAGGTATTGTGTTCCCCATGCTTTATTTCTCATTTGATATCATGATTGCATCCGTGTATTAAGAATTGCATGCTTTGTATTATATTTTGTATCTTTCAGATATATACCTTATGCCACATATATACGTGTATTGTACACTGGATATTCCATATTGCCACGTGGCCTTGAGAAAGACCATGAGGTCGAAGCGAGAAGTGGCCAAGGCAAATGCCCCCTCGTCGGCCAGTATCTTGTGGTTTCATTGTCACGCGACTGTTCCTTGTCTGGATCTCCAGGAACAGTGTGCGATTTCTGGCGGCTTTCCTGCCGAACAGCCAGTCCCGGGCTTGTTCATTACTACAGGCACGACACGCGGGGCTGCTCCGGCTTCGCCAACCACTCTCACTGTTTGGAGGCTTCCTCGTATGAGTGACTACCCTACAGTGAGCATTTCCACTGAGTTGTTTCTGCTCCTGCGGTTATTATTATTTTGGACCTTCCCTTACTTACTTATCCTTTCTTATGGACTGTGTTTCAACTTCAGGGTTTCAGAGACTTTTCTCTCTCTCCTCCTGGGAGTGTGCTGGCCGCGTTAAGACTTGTATGTTTATTTGGATGTATGCCACATTTCATATTGTAAGACTTGATGTTTATTTGGATGTATGCCACATCTCATATTGATGATACTATGAAATTCACTGTTGATATATAAAGTCTTTACGTGTGTGACTATTACCTGCATAGTTATTATTTCCATTCAGTTCTACTGTGTATTTTGGACTTAGTGCTAACACGGTCCCCCCCTGTTGTATAGAGAAGGAAATGCCGCTCCGTCACAGACCCAGGTAAACGATGGTAATAATAATCAAAATAGCTTTTATTGGATACCAACGGTTTCTGGGAAGCATCGGGACAGCGGCATTCTGGACGAGCTTAAGTTTCCGGATGACTGACAAGGGCAGCCGATGTAAAGGGCGTTACAGTAGTCCAATCTCGAGATGACCATGGCTTGGAGCACCATGGCCAGGTCGTCTCTGGATAGGTAGGGGGCCAGACGCCTAGCTTGCCGCAGATGGAAAAAGCGGTTTGTTGGCGCTGGAGACCTGGGCCTCCATTGACAGCTTGGTCAAAACGACCCCAAGGCTCTTAACTGAGGATGTTGGGCATAATGCCTCGCCATCCAAGCTAGGCAGTCGGGACTCCCCACCCACCGGGGGGCCCAGCCACAGTATCTCCGTCTTTGCTGGATTCACCCTCAATCTACTGGCCTGCAGCCAACCAGTAACGGCTTCAAGGCACTGTTGGAAACAAGAAGGTACGGAGTCCGGCCGGCCTTCCATTTTCAGAATGAGCTGGGTGTCGTCAGCGTACTGATAACATTCCAGCCCAAAGCTTCGGACCAGACCAGCAAGTGGTCGCATATAGATGTTAAATAATAAAGGGGAAAGAAAGGCATCTAAGAAAATCCTATGACATTAATAGTCCAGGAAAAGGAATATTACTCCTCTGTTTAATACCCTAAATCTCAGCTCCATAATGTAACCAATGGACCACATACTCTGTCTCCTTGGAAGACTCACTCCATCTTCTGTGAATATTCTGATTTTATTCACTAAGCATTTGGCACAATTTCCCAAAGGTGCAATGCTCGATGTGGCCACATGGCGGCAGCAGAGGACTAGAAAAGACGGCCTCTATCTTTGGTAGCTTGATGGCTTGACCAGCAAGGTTGCAATTGCAATGGGCATAGCATTTGTTTGTTTACCTCTTATGATTCCTTTATGATTTAAAACTGCCATATTTCTCCCCTGGTTGTTGAGGGCATTGGAGAGAACAAAAAAGGCTTTAGTTTACAGTGCAGTCATGGAGGGGTGCATCAAGTCTGTAGAATTTGTGTATTTGTAGAATTGTTATGTCATATTTGTGTGTTTTTAACTGTGCTGTGATCCATTTCGAGCCATGGGTAGCGATGGGTAAGAAATGCTATAATAATAATAATACCACGTTAATTGCCACGGCTCAGTGCTGTGTAACGAAGAGAATTTGTTTCTAACTGGATTGAGGTCCAATTCCGTGCAACATTATTGATACTGGATTTTAAAGACTGCAGTACCTACAATGTCCCCTTGAAGGCAGCAAAGGCTAATGGAAGCTGTCTCAGAAGTTCAGCCATTGCTGGGAAGGGGGAAGTCATTTGCAGAGAAATTAGTGGAGCAAGAATTAAATATTTCCTGTGAGTGAAAGTGAAAAACAATAGACCCATTGACCCATGCAGGAAAGGTATACATGGAGGGGTTGCGGGTGCGAGGCCTCGAACAGCCTTAACCTCTTTGGCCACTTGGAGCATGAGGTCTTGATTCAATTGAGGCCCCTTCTACATATTATCAAAGCAGATAATCCACATTATCTGCTTTGATAATATGTAGAAGGGCCTCCTGAATCAGACCTCATGCTCAAAAGTGGCCAAAAAAATATATGGCAGTGTAGACTAATATAATCCAGGTTCAAAGCAGATAATCCACATTATCTGCTTTGAACTGGATGTTCAGTCTACACTGCCATATAATCCAGTTCAAGCAGATAATCTGGAATTTATGGCAGCGCAGAAGGGGTC